>JAPXFQ010000745.1:0-43583 GCA_028564705.1 Apricaphanius iberus | reverse complement strand
CGAACTGTCGGTCACATTACAGCTCTACACCCTGAGCTGTGAACGATGAACGAGGAGATCCGTTCAGTCCGAACTGTCGGTCACATTACAGCTCTACACCTGAGCTGTGAACGATGAACGAGAAGATCCGTTCAGTCCGAACTGTCGGTCACATTACAGCTCTACACCCTGAGCTGTGAACGATGAACGAGGAGATCCGTTCAGTCCGAACTGTCGGTCACATTACAGCTCTACACCATGAGCTGTGAACGATGAACGAGGAGATCCGTTCAGTCCGAACTGTCGGTCACATTACAGCTCTACACCCTGAGCTGTGAACGAATGAACGAGGAGATCCGTTCAGTCCGAACTGTCGGTCACATTACAGCTCTACACCCTGAGCTGTGAACGATGAACGAGAAGATCCGTTCAGTCCGAACTGTCGGTCACATTACAGCTCTACACCATGAGCTGTGAACCAAACGACGGAGATCCGTTCAGTCCGAACTGTCGGTCACATTACAGCTCTACAACCTGAGCAGTGAACGATGAACGAGAAAGAATCCGTTCAGTCCGAACTGTCGGTCACATTACAGCTCTACACCCTGAGCTGTGAACGATGAACGAGAAGATCCGTTCAGTCCGAACTGTCGGTCACATTACAGCTCTACACCCTGAGCTGTGAACGATGAACGAGAAGATCCGTTCAGTCCGAACTGTCGGTCACATTACAGCTCTACACCCTGAGCTGTGAACGATGAACGAGAAGATCCGTTCAGTCCGAACTGTCGGTCACATTACAGCTCTACACCCTGAGCTGTGAACGATGAACGAGAAGATCCGTTCAGTCCGAACTGTCGGTCACATTACAGCTCTACACCATGAGCTGTGAACGATGAACGAGAAGATCCGTTCAGTCCGAACTGTCGGTCACATTACAGCTCTACACCCTGAGCTGTGAACGATGAACGAGAAGATCCGTTCAGTCCGAACTGTCGGTCACAATACAGCTGGGAAGAGGAAGAGTGAATGTAAACTAATTTTGACAATTAGTGATACAATTAAAACAAAAAGGAATAATTAATAAGTTCCCTATGTTTACATGGTGCGTTTATTGTGTACAAAATTTAACATTATTATCATGATTATTATTATTACTACTACTATTATTGATTATGTTTGTTGTTATTATCATCATTATATATTTATTATTTAATCAATATGCTGATATAGTTTTCAAAAGTATTTATTTACTAACACACTTTACATTATACACACAATAACACATCTACAAAAACTGAAAACCACTAAATAATTATGATTTAATGAATAAATAAACAAATAAAGGAACATTAGATATCAGACATCATTCATTTCCTTGTTCATCTCTCAGTCCGCTCCACAGCCCGTAGCAAGCTGAGCCACAGTTTTCACGTCACGAATGAGTAAGAATGATCCGTCACGATCCGTACATGAACGAATCCTGAGCGAACTGTAGTACTTGCTGCTCGCCACACACAGCCTGAGCGGTCTGGCTGTCACATGACAAAAGAACTGGGACCTGAAAACGGACGCAGCAGCTGAGTGAGTCATGAACGAATCATTTCCGTTTCCTGTCTTGCTGCTGACTGAGCTCATGCAGCTGCTGACATGTGGCAAGAGAAGGTACTGCATGACAATGAACGAATCGCTCACTGAGAGGACTCGTTACTCTCGGGTCGTATAAAAGATTAGTTCACTTTGAACGAATCGTTCACGAACGACACATCACTAGTCATGATGTACACAACAAAACAAGCTAATAAAAATGGAATGAAAAATGGCAATTTTAAGAGCTTCTTTTTCAGAAAAAAATATATTGTAGTCTGAAGATTAATCAAAACCTGATGAACTGCTTGATCTCAGCTCATATTTTCTTTCAGAAACTAACAAGAGACTGTGAAACCCACAAAAAGCTTTAAGGTCAAGACTTTCTCTAAGACCACGACTTGTGAGTGTCATGGTTGTTTTTTTAAGGAGGACCCAAATGCAGCATTCAGTATAGATAAGAGCGTATTAAAGAATGAAAAAACAATGTAACTAATAAAATGTAGGAGGACATGGAGGTAAACATAGGGACGGAGTGCAGAAACTGAGCTGTCGTGGAGGCATTCGTAGAGTAGAGCGAATGGCGGGGAATATAGACAAAGAACGAGTGAAGAACTAAGAAAACCTGAGCGTTAAAAGCAGGGAGGAGGAATGAAGAATAGCACAGAAAGCTGAGGACGAATTAAAGACAAGCAGATACAGGTGAGACAGAGAGCAGGGAGATTGGAATGGTATTAAATGGAATGAAACCAAAATAGAAACATCTAAAGATCTGGAGGATTTAAAGTTTGTACATTGATTTAAAGGTTAAATATTGAACATTTTTTGCTTAAAAGCTATCTCTTTAAAAAAGTAATACTTCAACGGGGAGTTTAGAGGTGTGCAGAATGAAAGTGCACCCTTTCCTTTAAACATTATAATTAACCTAAAATCGTTGCCGGTTGCCAAATACTATTGTAAACTGCCTAGAGCAACGAGGCAGAAAATGCAGCAATCGGTTAGTTTAGCTGCTGTGTCTGAGCCCCAAAGATTTCATTACCTTTCTCAGAAGAGGAGCGACTTTATAATATCTATAACCAGAGTTAGTTTAGGTGAAGCCTACAGCAGATGGACACAAATGAAAAACTTTAATGGCATCAGAACGTACGCGGAAATGGCGAAGTTTTTCATAGAGAAAGGTAATAAAGCTAGCTAACGGCTAAAGTTAGCTGTCAGTAAAACAGCTTTGCATTACTTGAGTTTATGAAGTTGTTCCTAGATATGAAAGCATGAACCTCCACACTGAGTAAGCGAAAGAAAAGGAAGCGGGTTCCTCCTGTACTCCCCGGTATAGCAGGCTCACTTTCAACGCTGCTGTGAGTTTCTATTATAAAGACTTTTCTGTGACGTAGGTAACCGACCATACACTTTGGTCAAATTTAGCATCCTGTGAAATCTGTCGGATGTTTATGTAAATTCTAAAGTATAAATTATGACTTTTATAGAGGACATCACCAAGACGAGTAGAGGATACCACTCAGCTACTGATATAAGATGCAGAGACGACAGGTACAAAAACTCATTGTTGCCTTTGACCCATAGCTAGTTAAGTTAGCTAGTGAGTTAGCTTACCGATCCAGGAGGAAAGTCTCAGTTTCTACGTGTGTTTGATGGCGTAGAAATGTTTTATGTGGGTCCATCTAGTGTAGGCTTCACCTAAAACTACTCTAGTTTCTGTTAGCCAGCTAGTTAACTTAGCTAGTGAGTTAGCTTACCGATCCAGGAGGAAAGTCTCAGTTTCTGCGTGTGTTTGATGGCGTGGAAATATTTTATGTGGGTCCATCTAGGGTAGGCTTCATCTGAAACTACTGTAGTTTCTCTTCTTCTGCGGTAAAAATATCTCCGGGGCTCTGAAGCAGCTGCTGGACTTGCTGACTCCACCATTCTTCCCAGTACCAGCCCAGCTGTGTCGACCATATTGTTGGATCATAGAGACTGTATCTGGCAATCCATGGTAGCGTCCGCTACTGACTGATAGATGTAAGCATAACGGCATTGTTGTGCCTGTTTAAAATTTATATTTTATTATATTTTAATTCAAATATAATTTTCTATGGAAATATTGTATTTAATTCTGCACCCCTCTAAACATCCGTGGAGGTATTTAATTATTTTTTTATCGTAGCTTTTCATGAAAATGTTCCACATTCAACCTTTAATGTTGTATAAAATGTCCTCCCAAAACTTCAGCTGCTGCAACAAGAGGAAAATGTCCATTAAAACAAGCTGCCTGCGGCCCGTTCACATGATTGTGTGATGAGCTGCTTGGTGCCCGACTCTCATAACCTGAACAACTGGTCCTTTCAAAGTGTCTGAGCCCTGGGGAGTCTCTTTGCATCATTAGCTCTGTAGTTTGGTGCTTTGCATCTCACAGTCTCTCGCAGAGATATCACCCGATTTAACCCGAGGCTCTGTGTGCAGTTTAATCTGAATCTCCTGTAGGAAACTAATAGATTAACATATATTTTACAAGATTAGGTGACAGGTATTTAAATATGTATGAACTTTATTTAAGAATTTCATGAAAGACTTCTGGCCCTGCAGGTAGCTGCATAACTGACTGAGCAGCTTCAGTCTTTCTCTCCAGTTAGAACAACTATTTATACTAGAGTAAAAAATAGAAGCCAAGGTTATTTATGTTGCAAAGAATCCAAATTAAATCACAGTAAAGACAATAAAAAAATAATTTAAGCTTCAATATGTCAAATAAGTAAAATAATAGCATCATAATGATCAAAAACGCAACATGGCGGCAAGTCCATTCGGAAACACTACATTGCACCCCATTTTTTAACCCCGTCAAGCACCATATGGTGAAATTTAAGAGGGACGTAAATGTTAAAACCAGCTAATGTGGGGATCATCAAAAAACGTACACATCTTTTGTGGTACTGCTCTTTCAAGATTTTAGCAGGTTGTTATAAATCATATTTCTGACTGATTTACAATAAAATACAAAAATGTTTTATTCTGTTTTTTTTAAGACAACCCCCAAAAGATACATGTTTAAATATATATTAAATCAATATCAGACTATCAAGAAAAATGCTCTTAAAACAATAAAGATACATTTTTACATGTACAGTATTTTTGTTTTTGCTTTGTATACTTGCTATTTTTTTAAATAAAGTTATTTAAAACTGCACACAACATGGCATTGCAGTGACGGAAAATTCTCCACGTCCTGCAACAAACTTGTGCATCAGTTCTATTGCTCTTTCTGTGTCTCTGTTATGTATTCTCCAAGCCAGAGACGGTCGCGGCAGATAACCGCTTGTGCTGAGCCTGGTTCTGCCGGAGGTTTCTTCCTGTTAAAAGGGAGTTTTTCCTTCCCACTGTCGCTGCATGCTTGCTCAGTATGAGGGATTGCTGAGAATTCCACGACGCAATCTTCTGTGGTTCTGTAATTTCTACACTAAACATTGTATTGTAATAACTCTTTTTGTAAAGTGCCTTGAGATGACATCTGTTGTGAAATGGCGCTATATAAATAAACTGAATTGAATTGAATTGAACATCAGCTTTCTTACATCGAGCGAATCATGTAGTGTAATGTCAGTGTCCAGCCAATCATGTCCAACCCCCCGTCGGTGCGAGATGCCAAGGAAACACGTTAAGCACCAATGTGGGTGTTTATTTAACTTCTGATAATGTCACGGAGAGAATGCACATTTGGCTACGAAAGTTAAAGGACTTTATTTGACCTTCCTAAAGAGGGGTTCAATGAGCAAAAATGGCTGAAATTTCTCTCTGGAATCCTGTGACTAACCAGCCGTTTGTCTGTGATTGTCACTTTACCGTTGGCGGCTTGGAGAACCTCTGAGAGATTAACTTTTGTAACCGGCACGATTCCCACCTGATGGAGAGGCCAGAGCACAAATTAAATCTGAACAATAGCTAATTATGAGCTGTCTCAATTATATAAACGTATAACTGCTTTATGAAGTACCTTCATTGAGTTACTGCTGCAATAATTATATTTCTGCTATTAATGTTGCATCTCAAAATTATTCTTCAGTTTGAGAAAAAGGATTCAGGTTGTGTGATTAAAAGATCACAGAAGTGCTACTGGTCTCCTACACACTGGCTAGCTAATTTTCTGCCTGAATGCTGTTATGCTAATTGAGCGTAAATGAGATTGGGTTAGTCACTGTGACACACAAACTTTGTGTCTGTCTCATAAGCGGTTCTAAGACACGTCTTCACCAATGGTCCCCAAAGCTTTTCCTTAGGGCTCACTGACATTTCTCCACTGCAGCACGACTGACTTAAATAATTTCATCACCTCCTTTGCATGCCTCTCGTTGCAGCAGAAGGCTGTTAATTACATCTTCATTTATGAGGGAATTCCGTTTTTTCTTCAACCTGGACCTTAGTTATAATTTTAGAAGTATTTAGAAGTACAGTACAGAAGAAAAGTTTAGACGCACCTTCTCATTTAATGCGTTTTCTTTATTTTCATGATTACATTGTAGATTCTCAATTAAGGGCATCAAAACTATGAATGAACACATGATTTATGGAATTACTGTACTACTAAAAGGTTGAAATAACTGAATACATGTGTTATATTTTAGATTCATCAAAGTAGCCACCCTTTGCTCTGATTACTGCTTTGAATTCTCTTGAGCTTCCAGTCACCAGAAATGGTTTTCCAATAGTCTTGAAGGAATTCCCAGAGATACTTAGTACTTGTTGGCCCTTTTGCCTTCACTCTGCGGTTCAGCTCACCCCAAATCATCTCCATTAGGTTCAGGTCCAGTGACTTTATTTCACGTTATTTCACACTGTTTTGTGAAAGTACTGCATAATTCCATATGTGTTCATTCATAGTTTTGATGCATTCAGTGAGAATCTACAATGTAAATAGTCATGAAAATAAAGGAAGCTAATTGAGAAGGTGTGTCCAAACTTTTGGTCTGTACTGTATCCACTTCCTCCATCCACATTCTGCTTGTAATAAGGTTTAATCTGCCCTATACGCCTTAATTTGACCATGTTTATCATCCAATTGGATTTACAAACGGTCCTGAAGTGCTTCTGTATTTTCGTTCGGGCCAATTAGGACGTAATACACAAAACGCCCCAGCAGGACTGACAGTCTGTGTTTCACCGTGGCAGATTCGTCAGCTTTTAATTATTGTTTTATTGTTAAGCCCTCAAATCGGCCCAGAAGACAATAAAGAAGCACTTCCGAAGTGTACGTAAGTCCAAGGACGATATAAACATGGTCAAATTAAGGCGTTTGGGTCCAATTAAACCTTATTACAACCAGCATTCGTACTGCCCCGAGCACTCCCATTCTACGGATGTACGCTGATCAACACTGGATGTATAAATACTGCTGAGCTATCTCCAACCTTCACAGGGTGAGTGAAAAAACATACAAAATTCTAAAAAAAATAAGGTCCATGTTGAAAAAAAAGGAATTTTCCTTTAGGCCCATTATGCAGCAGCAGGTAAACACCTACAAGATCCTCTAGGACCAGGGTTCATGCCTCTATATTGTTAAACACGCAGCGTTTAGACACAACACGTCAGTGAATGAGTCCAAGATGCTGCAAGGCCAGATGCAGACCGATGAAAGCATCCGTCACTCAGATCCAACTTATCGCCATTCTGTCACAGTTTATTATGTTTTATAGATATGTGTAATCCAGAGTGGCTGTGAATATCTGACTTACTTATCTCCGACACGCCAAATCTTATGCGAGGCATGTTTTACAGTCAAAGAGCCGACATGCTTTATGTCTCAGCCAGTCGGGGTTATTCTGAGGCTTCGTTATCTCGTGTCTCCTACTCTGCTCACACACACACACACACACACACACACACACACACCCCTGCATGCTCACACAGGACAAGCTGCAGAAACAGGACCAGGAACCATGAGCACGTATTACTCAGTGGACAGACACGGGACAAATAAGGGATGTTGAAAGTCAGCTCCAAGTTAAACAAGACATTTAAACTCAGCTGCATTTACTCAACCTTCTCCTCTTTCTTTTCATTCTTGGATTGCATATAACAAGACGGATGGAGAGCAGCACGTTGACGCTGCAGACTTTCTGTCATCATTTGCAGCTTAAATGGATCAGTTCTGATGACGTCTCATTGGATCACGCAACGTCTTCTCAAAACGTTGGCTGTATCTCGAGGTTTCAGGAGAAAACGGCTTTAGATGAATGTTTGTGTCCACTTCCAGAAAAGAATGCAGGACAACACACACGAGGCTGGCTGTAAACCGATCCTCATGGTCTGAGCTGAGGCCAGAATTACACGCACACACACACACACGCTCTGCTCCATGCAAACATCCACACACTGATCTGTGCACGGTCACATTCCACCGCAGGCTCTGTGAGAGGCTGGCTCAAGCTGTCCTGAAAAGCTTGGAGCTGCTCTCCACTTCACATAGAGCAGAGACCAGGGGAGGTCTGACAACAGATCCCTGCTTTCCCAGATAAGGTTTCACATCTTCAAAACGATAGATGGCAACAGGAGAACCAGCGAGAACCGAAATGTAAAAAACAAACGTTCACTCTGCAAGAGATATGAGCAACTTCTCCTGGCAGGACCTCAGTTTTTGGAAACAATTGACAAGATTGTGCTGGAGCGTTCAGCCCTGGAGGTCCAACCAAAGGATGGATCACACACATTCGTGGTAAGCACAATCCTTTCGCCTGTAATTATTGGGCTTCAAGGAGAAGAGTCAGAGTCGTCTGACATGATGCGTTATCTCCATGCCCGACGCCTCTTGTTGTCGCTGATCACACTCCTGGCAATCGTGAGCTGTACCCAAGGGGATCAACAAACACATTACAGCAGAAAGGTTCATAAAATCCAGCACGGACAGTGCAGCTACACATTCATCCTACCTGAGGAGGGAGAAGCCAGAAGCTCCTGCAGAGAGGCCAAGGCCAGCAGCAGGACCATCCAGCATGATGCCAACTCCATACAGAGAGATGCTCCACCACCGGAGTCGGACTTCCCCACCCAGAAGATCCAGCAGCTGGAGAACATCATGGAGAACTACACGCAGTGGCTACAGAAGGTAAATAAGGAAGGTGGGCAGCCCCCAATGTCCGGGATGTTTAGCTGTGTGTTGGTTCCGAGATCAGGGCGTATGGAGGAACATACCAGCTAAAATTGACAATAGATTCCTTTAATAAATGAATAAATGTGAAATTAACTACTCATTTGATCTTTTTCCACATTTACTTATTTATTTAATAAATAAATGTGGAAAAAATAAAATGAATATAAATAAAAAAATATTTAATTTCACATTTATTTTTAAATGTATTTATTAATTTAACATTTTATTTACCCATTTATTTATTTTAAATTGTATTACCCATTTATTTTAATCATATTTATTTATTTATTATTTTATCCACATTTATTTATTTATTTAAATAAATGTGGAAAAAATAAAATGAATATAAATAAAGAATATTTAATTTCCAATTTATTTTTAATTGTAATTATTTATTTATTTACACATTTTATTTACCCATTTATTTTTTTGTTTATTTTAAGTTGCATTACCCATTTATTTATTTACCAATTTATTTATTTGATTATTTTAAATTGTGCTACCCATGTAATTATTGTATTTATTTATTTTCACATTTATTTATTTCCACATTTATTTATTTATTGACATTTTTGGCAGGGATGGTCCTCCATAACTGTGTACTATCTTGATGTCTAGATGGTCAAGCCTCTACTGGGGCTTTCTCTGGATCTGGATGTTGGTGTCATAGAGGTGCAGAAACAATCTGACCTTAAAGAGGAAATATTAAACAAATAGGACTTTTTTCAGCCTTCTGTGTTCCCATCTGCATCTCTGCTGCCTCTAAAAGAACTCCAAACAGAAATAAAAACCATCCAACCATCCATTTTTTTTGTTACAAATTTTTGCATTCAGAGAAATTGTGCTTCTGTAAGCCGTTTGAAAAAACGCCTGCATATCTGTTAGACCCCACCCCTTGCTATTTTCATGTGTGGTAAACCCACAACATAGCAGCAATATGAGGGGCGTGGTCTGAACATGCTAATTTGCATATAAATGACTGATGATTCTGAAATTATTAAGAACTGGGTGTTAGAATTGTTTTAAGAGGGATTTTGTGAAACACTTCACGTTTTCTACAGACCATAAACCTACAGAGGACTAAATATGTCCCCTTTAAATAAAATAAAACTAGAATAACTGTTCAGAGAGCCTGTTGGTTCTGGACCATCATCATCTGGAATCTTCTCTCCTAAATAAATCTAGTCCCGGAGACCCTGCTTAGTGGTACGGACTATCTGAGACGTATGTTCTCTTCTGGGTCCTCGGTTTAGTAGCAGGAAGTCAGAGTCCCAGAAGACAAAGAGAAAAGGCAGAAGACGAAAATGCTGTGATTATTTTCTCAAGTGGAGGACGTGCGAGTCCAGCTGGAATGTACAGATTCAGCTTAACGTTTCCCCGAAGAAGATTTAGAAGAAATCCTTGGCTTCTGTTCAGGTGATGTGATCCAGTGTTTCCTTTCTTGCTCCTTCATGCACAGAGCTGCTGTGGTTTACAGAGACGGTCTGCAGGATGAACAGCTTGGCAACATCTTCGCTGCAGCGTTTTTCCCTCTTGATTATGAAAATGTAGTTTTGTTCTCACAGAGCAGTTCTGTTACTGAAACACAAAACAGCTCCAAAGCACACCAGAGTCTGAAGAGCAAGCAAGGGAACGATGCTGGCGTCAACGGCAATCCCTGAACACTTCCTAGACCAACAGACACAAGGAGAAATAAAAAGATCGATATAAAGAGGATCTCACTCAGACCTGCAAAACAAAAATAAATGAAACAGACCAAAATAAAAGTTATGACACGAGCTTCCCTCAGATGAAGAGCAGGAAACAACATCAGCTTAAATCTTTTCTGTACCTTTCCGTGGCGGATCTCCAACTTCTACAAAAGCAAATATCTCATTAGTCTGATTGGAGTTCTGCAGTCAGGAAGTTGTAGCAGAAATCTAAGGAATAACCGGCCCAAGAAATGGTGAAGCTGAAACCTTGTTCAAGGCGGAGGAAAATATAAGACATGCCGGGTTTCTGCAGTCAACGTGACCTTTGCCCTGGTGGTTGGGCCATGAACGTTGGAATGAACCATAGTAACACCCAGATAAACCGTAAAGTGTTTTACATCACGAAGGAGGCATTGTCGAGCACTGAAGGAACTGGTCTGGGGGGACAATAGCAGGTATTTTATCAATTATTTAAAAGAAAAAGGTGGGGTACGCTTTTCTAAATCATTTGCATCCATGTAAAGAAGAACTGGGACAATAATTCAATAAACAATAAACTGTCCAAGGCTACCACCTAATAAACGCAAAAAAGCCCAGAGCAATTTAGGTTTATTTATAAGTGTAAAATAATAAAACTAATTCTGCCCAGCCCACATACAGTTTTTTTCTGTTTCATTCTCCAGCTGAATTAATCTTTATTTTGTGCTGAAACAACCTGTAATCAGACTGCATTATTGTAGTTCATCTACACCGATACTGGTATATGTAATGGGAGCACATATAACAAAGTTATTATACAGACAAAACGGATTTTGAAGTGGGAATGAGATTCATTCTGAAGTATCAGCCGTCCTGGTTTCTCCCATGAATGAATCTTTTTCTCTCAGAAAGTTTCCATCTCCCCATATCTGTCTCGTCTTCCTGCTGCTGGCCTCCAGTCCTATGTCTCCTCCCTGGCTCTGATTTTTCTATTGTAACAATAAAGATATGAAAATAAAAAAAAATGATAAAAATCCCAGCCATTTATATTTTCTTTTTACCTGTGCAGACCTTCCTTGACCCAATGACGGAGTATTAGGGCCATTGCACAAAAAAAGAAAACATATTTTGGAGTAAATTTCCAACCAAAAAAGCTCAGGCCATGTCCACACGTAGCTGGGGTTTTTAAAAACGAAGATTTTCATCCGCTCCTTAAAGAAAAAAAATCTCCATCCACACATAACCGCATAAATGTTTTTTTCAGCACATTCATAGACGTGGGAAACCTGTAGGGGGCAGTAGTTGTCCCAGATCTTATCCTCTATCTTCAGCACGCAGCAGTGATAGAGCCGTTAAAGCAAGCGAGCAAAACGCGTTTTAACAATGGATGATACCAGCAGCTCTGAGTACAGAAATGCTGTTTTTCAGAGTACACTCAAGTCGCACATGTGAGGTTGGAGAATTTTTTTGTCGCGGATAGTGACAAGTTTTCATCCATCCACACGCAGATACTGAAAACAGAGAAAACGCAAATCTCCAATTTGGCCAGAGTTGTTAAAAAGATTTGCTTTTGCTGCCAAAAATCTCAGTTTACGTGTGGATGACCGTAAAACCGTAAAAAAAAATCTCCGTTTTGTGAGATACAGGCTACATGTGGACAGGGCCTCCGAAGTTCTGAGATTACAGTCACATGTTTACCAGAAAAAACTCGGAAGTTCGTTGATGTCAAAAAGTAGTAAAATTACGAGTAAAAACTCCGGATTTCTCAGAAGTGCTGAGGAGGAATGAGGAATGGACAGAGAAAACCTGAGAACCAATTACTGTCAGGCGGATGCAGATGAGGGGAATAGAACGGGTGAAGGTAATTAGCTGGGCTGGGAAGTAAAATGGAAAGGAGGAAACGGGAATAAAATAATGCGTGGTGCTTACATAATAAGGGAATTATCACAAATTAGGTGTAAATTTGAATTATATGGAATAACAAGGGGCTTGCAGAGTAGATATTTACATTTGCCCACTTTATAAGACCACAAATAGCCATACTTGCTCATGGGAAATGTTTATTTTGTTTAATGCTAATAACACAGAAAAGAATATTAAATAACGGCGATAAATAAAAGTACTTTACTATTCTTTACTATTAGTATTTGTATTTCGAGTAAAATGTTACTTTGGCCTATGATATATTTTAATTTTTCATAGAGGAAATATCTAATCAGATAATAAAGAACTAACAAAGACTGATAAACTATGAAAACATTAATAAAAGGTAAAGCAAAACAAAATAAAACAGAAAGATGAAAACATCTAGGAGCAGAAAGTGTAAAAATATGGAAACAAAGAAGGGCCAAAATCAAAGCACTGAATAAAGTAAAACATAAACAACAAGAAATAACTGAAAAGATGATTTAAACTAAATAAGGAAAACACAAAAGCAAAAACATCCAAACAATTATTTGGATTAAGAGAGAGAATTAACAGTAACCTAATTTTATTTTTACCAGTATTATATCTAAGATCCAGAACATTTATTTATACTGATGAATTCAATCCATATAATCCATCAATGAGGAAAATCCAATAAACTAAAATAAATAATATTAAAACATAATTATTAAGACAACTCTTTAGTCCCAGGTGTGGAAAATGTTGCGTTTTTATAGCATAAAGTAAACAGTGCAAGATAAAAACAGCAAAAGATTAAGACAAAAAAGGATAAAAAAACGATACTTTCAAAATGAATAAAAGAGTCTAGGTTTGTTAGTGCGTGTGTTTCAGCGGCCACCTGTAAGGGAGATGTTATAAAGTCTCACAGCAAATGCAAGAAAGGATGTCCGTCTACATTTAGTTCGTTTTTTGTTTGAAATAAAATATGGGGGGAAAAACGAAAAACTACAGCATTTTCATTTTTCCATCTTTTGTTTCAAACGAAAAACAAATTGCCCGAACATAGACGGAGCGAAATACCTTCTGGATCTTTCCTTCCCACATGGTGGATTCAGCAACCGGCAACTGGGAGAGTCTTCTGGGTGGGAGATGTTGTCCACTAGGGGTAGCAGCTTAGCCACCGTTTTCCTGTAGATAGAAATTACTTTTTACATTAGAAATGAATTTGTAATGTAACATTAAAGAACATCCCTTAATGGTCAACATTTATGTATTTTCAAACACTTATAAATCTTTAGAATAGTTTCTATCTCCTAACAAAAGCGTGGATCATTCGGTGCATTTTAACTCATGACCTTTGAAGGCTGTCATGTGACCCCGGTTGCAGATCGAGAACTACATCAGAGAGAGTATGAAGACGGAGATGGCTCACCTGCAGCAGAGCGCCATGCACAACCACACGGCGGCCATGTTGGAAATGGGAACCAGCCTTCTCTCTCAGACTGCTGAACAAACACGCAAGCTGACAGACGTTGAGACCCAGGTAGAAGACCAGAAACATCATGCTTAGATTCATCCAGAGCATGGTCAGACCTTTATTGCTATTTTTTTGTTTCTCAAACAAAACATTGAATACTGAGCAAAGGTTGATGGATTATCACACAGACATATAATAAGATGGCTAAAAATGACCTTTCCCTGATGCATATTCATATTGGTCCCACCCCTTTACTCCCCACTCATTTAAGGAACTTAAAAGTAATAATTAAACTGTTTTTATTTCATTCCTCGTTATATGGACCGATGGAAATTAATTGCAAATCATAGAAAGGATTTTTGTCCTTCTGGTAGGTTCTGAATCAAACATCCAGGCTTGAAATCCAGCTTCTGGAAAATTCCCTTTCCACAAACAAGCTGGAGAAACAGCTAATGATCCAGACCACGGAGATCAGCAAGCTGCACGACAAGAACAGGTAAATATGGACGTGTTTGCAGGAAGAGCAAAGAAAGAAAAGAAAAGAAAAAGATTCAAAGGAAAAATAAATCATTCATTTTAAGAAACAGCTTTCAGTGTCAAGTACGGATGGGTGTCGGTTTGGTTTTATCCAACACCTGTGCCAAACCGGTACTTTTGAAATGGTGCCGGTGCTAAAATGGTGCTTAAAGAATGGAAAACTTACAAACTTATTAAAAAAAAACGTCTTTTTCTTTTATTTCTTTAGTAGTGCTGATAAACTATTAAAGATTTTGATCTAATTAAAATCACAGGTTAGCTGTGAATTAATCACCATTCCTAAATATGACCAAAAACTACATTTTCAGTGTAAATAAAGGAAGAATCTAAATGCAGTTGCTCTTTTAAAAAAATTATAGTAAATACAGACGAAACATTTAAATTTTTGTTTTGAACTCCACAGTCACATCAACGATGTATGTTTGGTCTCATGTGAAAAATACAAACAAATAGAGGTAGAACTAAGCAAAATACATAAATAAATTTAACATTTGGATATCAGCAGTCTGTGTTAAATATCACATAAATCAAATTTAATAAACACTTAGTAATCAAATGTCACAATTTACCATTTTTCCATAAGTAAACACCCAGAGGATAAAACTCCTGTTCATTACCACAGGAAATGAAAGCTCTTATTGTGAAGATGTACACAGCTAGTACTTCCACTATTGAGTAAGCACTAATTACATCCCTTAAACTGAAAAATGCGCATTTTTAACGCTGTGTGTCTCACCGCACGATAAACAGCGAGCTGATACCCGAAGCGGACAGAAAATTCCCACGGTTAAATTATTAGCATACCAACACAAAGCCAATACGGCAATAATAATAATAATAATACACGTTTCATTTAGGATCACAAACACGTGCTGCTGCATAATAATCCGCAGCTTGGCTGGTTAGGAAGGAGAGCTGATGTGTTAAAGGCTGAATTATAAGCAGGCTAATGTTCTGTGTGTGCGTTAATTGGGTAAAAGAAAGAAGAGTTAATTCTAGGAAGTCATTGACCCGCGTTGGAGCATTAACTTTGACAGCCCTAACTTTTAGCAGTTTGTTTTCACAAAGATAGCAATGTGTACCTTTTCTCGTGATATATAGCGAATAGTTCTTCGCTGATCGTTATAGTCCAGAATCCGGAGTTTTTGACGTCTCCGGAAAAAAAAAGAACCAAAATAAGGCACCGAAATGTGCGCTGCTTTTTGATCTGGTCACTACCGTTTGTGTCAGAACCGGTGCCATTATGGTACCGGATATCGGTACCCATCCCTACTTATAAGCGGCAGGCTGTAGGAGTAGCCAGGTAATCGTTTTTTTTTTCTTTTCTTCATTTTTATTTATTTTTTACCATGATTCAATTCTTTTTTGCTCCCGATCCTAAACTGCAAATAATTGTAGGAGCATTTCAAATATTTAGACTACAAAAAAACATATAAGTGAATTTTTGAAAGTTATAATTTCAACACGTTATTTTTTCATTTATAAACGTGAACATTTATGACTAAATATATATTTACCAGGCAAATAATATTTTTCATTTTCATTACCAGCGAGTACATTTGCATATGATCTTTTAAATGTCTGTGGGTTCAGGAGGAACCGTTGAGCTTCATTGAATTTGTAGAGCTGGTTGCAACGGCAGTTGATCAAAAACCAGAGTGGATGTTTTTATTGATTTGAATAAAGCATTTGATCACACACACTTGTTAAAAAAAGGTGAATAATACGGTTTTTGAGGCAAATGAAAAAAATGGCTTCAGCTATTTGAGCACCAGACTTTAACGTGTAACTATTAATCATTTCGATTCGCAGGTTGAAAAACGAATATGTGGTGTTCCTCAAGGTTCGGACCTGGGACCAAAATGATTCACACTGAATAATTGATGACTCGATCATTTGAATTGTCTCGAGGATGTCAAACATTGGATTGGTCATAATTTTCTAAAACACATTGAAGATTAAAACTGAGATTGTTGTTTTTGGTAATTCTTCATTTAATGCTGCCCACAGAGCCTCTCTAGCCACGTCGTCCGCCTTCTGTAAAAACACTGTGAAAAGAATCTGGGTTTATATTTTATATAAAGCTTCCCAGGCAGACCAGTGCTGCCAAGGTAAACCCAACACCTTGGAACGTGTTATTCACCTGTTGGTTACCTGCAGATTGGACTAACTGACTGGTTTTTTCTCTGTTGGGATCAAATCTTCAGCTCGCTCCTCTGCTGAGTGGCACAAAACGGACCAAACGGATCCATCCCGTTTTAAAAACACTTCCTTGTTTCTTTCAAGATTCATTTGAACGTTTTTCTGTTTGCTTTGAAATGTTTAAGTGGTTTAGCCCCTCCCCCTTACCTGTCGGAGCTCCTTACTTCCCGCACACCAGCTAGAACTCTGAGCTCCAGCTCGCATATATTTTTATGATTTGGCTTTTAATCAAACATAGTCCTTGGTCATTTTGTAGTATACCGATTTTATTACTCTGTACATCTGTTCTCTCAAATTTTATTCTTCTTTTTAAAGATTATCTCTCTCTTATATTATCTTGTGAATCACTTTGGGCAGTTCCTACTGTTGAAAACGTGCTATTTCAGTAAACGTGACCTTGACAATGACCTTGACACATTTTCTTTATCGGATTTGCAAAAGTTGATTATGTTTTCAGATTATTATTTTTTTTTTCAGCAGAAAAAGACATGGATGAATTATTGCAGGAGGAGGATAAATATTTGTTTTTAATTAAAAAGTGGTTTTATCATAACAAGTTATTAAATTTAAAACTAAATCTATGATATTTTCAGGAAACAGAAATATTGAGAATGCTAAACTATATGCAAAGGGAGTTTAAATTGATAGTGTATATCCATCCATCATCTTCCGCTTATCCGGGTCGGGTCGCGGGGCCAGCAGCCTAAGCACAGAGACCCAGACTTCCCTCCCCCAGCTACCTGCTCCACCTCCTCAGGAGGAATCCCGAGGCGTTCCCAGGCCAGCAGAGAGACATAGTCCCTCCATAGAGTCCTGGGTCTTCCTCTGGGTCTCCTCCTGGTGGGACGTACCCAGAACACCTCATCAGGGAGGCGTCCATCCTGACCAGATGCCTGAGCCACCTCAACTGGCTCCTCTCCATGTGGAGGAGCAGCAGCTCTACTCTGAGCCCCCTATGGAGCTCCTCAGCCTATCTCTAAGGAGGAACCCAGCCACCCTGCAGAGGAAACTCATTTCAGCCGCCTGTATCCGTGATCTCGTTCTTTCTGTCACCACCCAGAGTTCGTGACCATAGATGAGGGTAGGAACGTAGATCGACCGGTAAATCGAGAGCTTTGCCTTTCGGCTCAGCTCTCTCTTCACCAGGACAGACCGATACAGCGCCCCCTAACTGCAGACGCCTTACCAATCCGTCTGTCGATCTCCCGCTCCATTATTCCCTCATTTGTGAACAAGACCTCCAGATACTTGAACTCCTCCACTTGAGGAAGGACCCCATCCCCGACCTGAAGAAGGCACCCTACCCTTTCTGGTCTGGGATTTGGAGGTGCTGATCCTCATCCCAGCCGCTTCACCCTCGGCTGCGAACCGCTCCAGCAAAAGCCATAGATCACCGTCAGATGAAGACAACAGGACCACCAAAACGGATCCCCTCCACGCCTTGGCTGCGCCTAGAAATCCTGTCCATAAATGTTATGAACAGGATCAGTGACAAACGGCAGCCTTGGTAGAGTCCAACTCCCACTGGAAATGAATCAGACTTCCTGCCGGCAATGAGAACCAGACTCTGACACCGTTCATATAGGGACCTAACAGCCTGTATCAAAGGGCCTGGTACTCCCGGAGTACCCCCACAGGATTCCCAGAGGGACACAGTCGAACGCCTTCTCCAAGTCCACAAAGAACATGTAGACAGGTTGGGCGAACTCCCACGCACCCTCCAGGACCCAGTCGAGGGTGTAGAGCTGGTCCAGTGTTCCACGGCCAGGACGAAAACCACATAGTTCCTCCTGAATCCGAGGTTCGACTATCCGTCGGACCCTCCTCTCCAGAACCCCCGAATGGACCTTACCAGGGAGGTACGTGTATATGAAACAGAATTTTTAGGTGTGCTTATAGATAGCAAACTCAGACGAAAACCAGATGTTAAATACGTCAAATGTCAAGTGTCTAAATCTATTGCTTTACTCCACAAATCAACTAATGTACAAAATAAAAAGCCTTTGTTTTTGATATAAAGATCTTTAGTTTTTCCTTACTTGACCTGTTGTGCAGAGATTTGGGGTAATGTCTGACATTATTAGTATCCCGATATTATCGGCCCATATTCACATTAAAATGTAGTATTGAAAACTACCTGTATCAGTTTTTACTTTTTTAATGACATAACTTTTACACAACATGTACATACTATATATCAAACTCTTCAGCTGTTTCTACTCTCAAAATGTCAAAATATAAGAGCTCTGATGTAGAGTTTTTAAGATGTTTTCATTTGTTTTTTGCAACTTGCCAAAGAAACCCAACCTTTGAACATGTGCGTATTTGATGACATGAAAATGTGTCATCACTTGCAGGAAAACAAACCTGATATGGATATGGGAAATTAAGAGTTGGACTATATCGGTATATCCATAAAACAGCCAATATCGTACATCCCTAACTGAGATTTTATTTAAATGACAAGAAGGCTATTATTACCTCGCACCAACTAATATCTTATTTATAAAAATGAAAACCTTAAAGTTATGTGATGTAAAAGTTAAAATGTTGGAGACTCTCCGAGGGGTAACCAACATCGACGTCTCAAACTGTAAAAAAATTTAAAAATGTATGTATTTTTATGTAGACGTATTTGTTTTTGGATGTCCCAAAGCGAGAAAAAATGAGAAATTAAGGTTTTTTAATCTCCTTGGTGTAAAACTATGGAATGAATTAAATCCCAACATGAAGGAATGTACTTTTTCAGTTACATTTAAAATATATTTTAGGTATCAAATATTCAATGGACATGAAATGTGTTTAAAACATGATGTAAAAAGTGAAAAAGTATCTAACATGTGTTGAACAGGATAGGATCAAATAAGCTCTTCTTCTTCCTATTCCTTTCTTGGTTATAATTTTTGAATTTTGAAATATCTTTTTTGATGTGACAACCCAAAATAAATAATAATAATAATAATAATAATAATAATAATAATAATAATAATAATAATAATAATAATAATAATAATAATAATAATAATAATAATAGTAGGCTGCACGGTGGCGCAGTGGTTAGCGCTGTTGCCTTGCAGCAAGAAGGTCGTGGGTTCATATCCCGGTCTTTCTGCATGGAGTTTGCATGTTCTCCCCGTGCATGCGTGGGTTCTCTCCGGGTACTCCGGCTTCCTCCCACAGTCCAAAAACATGCATGATAGGTGAATTGATCATTCTAAATTGTCCGTAGGAATGAATGTGAGTGTGAATGGTTGTCTGTCTCTCTGTGTTGGCCCTGCAACAGACTGGCGTCCTGTTCAGGGTGTACCCTGCCTAACGCCTGATAATTGCTGGGATAGGCTCCAGCTGCCCCGTGACCCTGAATTGGATAAGCGGTTAAGAAGATGGATGGAATAATAATAATGTGAATATTAGCTAAATAGTTAGCATTGAGCTAAACGTTTTGTTTGTAGTGAAATATTTATTTTGAAAATTAAATAATTCAAACATGATAAGCAATACATTACAGTTATCAGCGCAACAGCATCACAAATCTGTTTCCTCTTAAAGCAACATGTTGTGAGTTTCTAAATGCAGGATTACAGTAAAAAGGCGCCCCCTCGTGGTGATACCTGATACACCCTAAGAACTAAACACTGCAGGAACTTTTACAAAAAATGTTGGTCATCTTTCCAAGTGAACTCTGGCACAGTTTACTCATGTTGGGTAAAGAAAGAAATAACTGTGTTGCATAATACTTAACATGATTTATAGGAAAATGTGATCCATAAACAGAACTGACTATTTCTGTGTAGCCACTGCAGGAAGCTGCAGTAATACTATGAGGTCTGGGGCAAAATGAGCTTTCAGAAACTTCTGGGAAATCTTGATGGTTGAAAAATAGATTTGAGTTTTATCAGATGAACAGAGCTTTAGAAAATGATCCCTAAATGTGTCTTTAATTCTAATTTGGTCGGTAGGGGGGCCTTGATTTAAACTAATGTTAGTTACACTCCATCTTATCTTGAAACTCTGTGTCGATCCGGTGTATGAAATTTGAGAGAAATGTCAGGACAGTTTCTATAAACATCAAGGTTTTTTATGTTGTTTATTGATGAGGCAATTCCTCGTTTTAAAACGGATCATTTCAAGAAAACTAGAAGTGATTCCACGAACAAGCATTTTTTAGAAAGCTGCACATTCAGGCTGGAAACACTAAATTGGTAAAAAAAAAAAAAAAATGGATGAAACCAGCAGGCCAAGTTTTCTCTAACTATGCCAAAATGTGGGCTCTGGTAGGACATATACTCCATCATTTCGTTTTGCCAGCGACTAGAACCAGCAGTAATGCTGGAGAGTACGGCTTTGTTTTATTAGACTTTTAAATTTTCAGACATTTCTGCCATCAAGTAAGGGTAATAGATATAAAAAAATTCTATGTGTTAGGCCCATTAATGAATTACTCTGTAAGGTTTAAGACTGTGGTAATATGGGAAGTAGAGGGCAGCTCATTCTTTACTCGCCTTCATCGCTCAATAGGCTCCCAAATATGGGGAGCCGTTTGATAAGTTACACAGTCAAGAAAACACAAACAATTTATGTTCATTAGTCTGTTATAAATAAAAAATTATATATCCATTAAATATGTCACAGTTTCTAACCGAATGTTTAGTTTACAAATTTTAGATTTAGCTTAAAAACTCAACAATTAACTCCAGACTAAATACTTAGTATGGGGAACTTTAGATTGGAGCTAACTATTTTGTTTGAACACTAAATATTTAACTTCTTAACTCAATATTTAGTTTGGCTCCATCTAAATATTTTTTTGGGGCTAAATATTTAGACTACAAAGTAAATATTTAGCTCATAACTAAATATATAACTTTAAACTAGATATTTAGTTAAGAAGCCAAATATTTAGCTTGATGTCTCAGAATTTAACTACCTAAGTAATTATATGTCATTACAAGCTAAATTTCAGTACCTAAATATTTTATTTAAGAAGCTAAATATTTGGTTTGCAAACTAAATATTCTGTACCTTAACAAAGTCATGAGCATCTTTTTTTATTTAAAGGGACAATGCACATTAATGAACATGACAATGTAGATAAGCCCGATATAACTCATTTATAGCTATATAGCTAAAATAATTACTCAGATTACAGCTGGGTGATGTTATTGTAATCACGTGTTAGTGTAGTTGGATTATAGCCTCTAAATCACCCCAGAACAAAACTAATAAACACTCCAGAGACATTCTGAACTCAGAGGGAAGTAGTGCTAAGCATTCATAACAAAACAGGGTTAAATGAAGGAGTTTTGGGGCAGATAATGCCTTATTACAGGCAGAAAATCTCCAAAAAGTAGCTCCAAACTTGTCTAGTTGAGTAAATAAAACCTGTCCACTTCCATTTTTGACTTCATAATTTAAGAAAACGTGCCCCATACCCAAACCTCACACCCCATGAAAATCTTGATCATTTCATACATCTTCATTCTTACATAGCCTCCTGGAGCAGAAGATGCTAGAGATGGAAATGCAACACAGTGAAGAGCTAGAGACACTAAAACAGGAGAAGAGTAGTCTCCAGGCTTTGGCGGGGGGGCAGAGTGGAGTCATCAGACAGCTGGAGGCTCAGCTGGATCGGGCCAAAGGAAACAGTACCATTCTGCTCAGGCAACAGCAGGAAATGATGGATACATTCCATAACCTTGTCAAGCTCTGCTCCAAAGAACCAGGTAAGTGTGAGTGTACTGGTGCTGGCATTTATTCTGACACAAGTGAGGTGCTCGTAGTCGCTGATGTCTGCTCAAAACACCCCGGAATGACATGATGGTAGTGGGTTAGGATATAATCCATATGGCCTTGTCTGTTTCATGCAATGAAATAGTACTACAGATGCATTTTTTGCTTTAAGGATGCTGATGGAGAAGTAAGGAGAAGGTCAGAGCTGCATTGTGTCTGTACCTGTTTAGAGAAAGTGTTTGTCAGGGTGCTGAGAGAAGAGCTGTGGTATTAAAATAAAGTGGTCTGGATTGGCAGAGAAGTAAGAGTGGTGCAGGACAGGTATGGGAGCTGTGAGACAGCAGTGAGGTGTGCTGCAGGAGGAGTTCAAGGTGGAGGTGGGACTGCATGGACTATGACGAACAGGTGAAGAAGTGTGTACTCCCCTTAAACAGAATGAAACTTGCAGCAGAACCAGGCTCAGTACAAGCGGTCAGAAGAGATACAGAAAGAACAAAAGGACTGATGTAAGAGAACTTCCCCACTGGCTTTGACTGGAGTTGATGGAGGAAGAAAGCACCCAGTCCCTGACAGGAATGACTTAGGCCATGTCCACACGTAGCCGGGGTTTTTTTAAACAAAGATTTTCCTCTGCTCCTAGAATCAAAATCTCCATCCATACGTAACCGGATAACTATTATTTTTCCAGCACATTCATAGACGTGGCAAAACAGTTGGGGGAAGTAGTTCTCCCAAATCCTATTCGCTCAGAGTAACTTTCTGTCCTCTAACTTCAGAACGAAGCAGTCATGCAGCTTGTAAAAGCAAACAAGCAAAACGCGCTTTAACAATGGATGATACTAACACAGCTCTGAGGGCATAAATGCTGTTTTTGAGATCAAACACATGTGATGTTTGAGCATTTTTTGTCGCAGATAGTGACGTTACGGCTCTTAAAACTCAGTTTTCAACCGTCCACACGCTGATACTGAAAACGGAGAAAACGCAAATCTCCACTTTGGCCGGAGTTTTTAAAAAGATTTGTTTTTGGTGCCGAAAATCTCCGGTTACGTGTGGATGACAGGCCAAACCGTAGAAAAATATCTCAATTTTGTGAGATACCCGGCTACGTGTGGACAGGGCCTTGGTTGAGGCAAAAAGAACTGCCATACTTACATCTTTAGAGGACCTGTCATGTTCACACAGATGGAGAGCCTAAGTCCCGCCCTTCTATTTCCGGTCCATGGGTCCCCTACTGCCAAAAACCATTAAAAGAATGAGAGTCAATGGAGCGATATATGTTTTCTGATCCTGTTTTGAACTGCCCCATGGATTGAAAATACGTTGTCCGTGAATTAAAAAAAACCCCCACACATTTTGATGCAGAGAAAAAGCGAATTTTCTACCAGTGGCAAAAATTACTTTAAGTTTGGTTTAAAAACACTTAGCAACTAAAACTGAAGAAGGAGAGGGAGAAAAATGGCTGTGAGATTAACCATGAAGAAGGAATGAGCATTAAACGTGGAGAAAACCACTATAAACATGGCTATGTGGAATATAGCAGCTATGCGGGGGGGGCATGGAGTGAGAGCCAGCATGGAGGAGAAGCTCTACAACGTCTCTGTGAGTGTTTTAATTGCTAGCTAGTGCTAGCTAGCCTTAGCCCCATGACCAAATCACTTGGCAAACACAATCAAAACACACATCATTAGTTCTCATTAAGACAAAGTGTATCAGAAAATTGATTTTATTACTCCGTTGACTTCCATTCATTATTTTATTTTTTTGGCTAGTGAAGGGCTGACAGGAAGGGGAGGAGACTTAGGCTCTCCATTATAAGCAGTTACAGATAACTCACGGTAGGAGGTAGGTTTCCCAACCAAGTTTCCTTAATTACCAAAAACTTTTTACATTTGTCCTCAATGATAAGACAAAAGTCAAAGAAAAGTCAAAGAAAAGTCATTTGTGGCTGACTCAGGAGATTAGCGTGCACATTACCGTAAATCTCAATTAGTGACATAATTATTCTTGCTTTAACCCAGTTTTTAGGCTGGCCAACTTTGACATCATTTCTTGAAAATCCTCAGTTGCATTAAACAATACAGGAGCTGTGGAAGAACGGAAGAAGATTCGTGACTGTGCAGACTTATACAAAGCTGGCTTCCATAAAAACAGCGTTTACACCATCCAGATAAATCCACAGGAAACCAAGAAGGTAAGCAGAAATACACTTTAGCTGTCTGTTCTGCTTGGGTCACATCTCAGGGACACGTTTCCTTGTGTTGGACTGTTATGGGGAGCCGTTGGTAAAGTTAAAAAACTCAAAAATTAACACCAATAATTTGGGTTATTTAGCTTTTCATAGAAGAAAAAAACTGCGACTTCATTTTTCAAAGTTCTATTTGTGTCCATATTATAAATCAGTTCATAAATGTGACAGTTTCAAACTAAATATTTAGTTAAGAAGCAAATAGATGTAACAGCAGCAAAGTGACAGCCGATGTAAGCATTGGATTCAAACCAATTTAAAAAGTATAAAACCAAATTTAATAATCAAGATTAATATGTACATTAAGCACAATATTTACAAAATCAGACTACTGTATATTTTAATAAATAAAGTGCCATAATCAGATTAGAATGTGCAACTGAGTGGGATAATAAAAACATATTTTACAATTTTTACAGAATGTGCATGTGTAGTTGTGCATTAAATAGTAACCTTTATTTCCAAGAAGTTAGTAGAATATGAACTGTGAAAAAACAGAAGTGCAAATAACAGCAGCAGAAATGTTTTTTAAGTGACTTAAATGGTGGAAGCAGATGCCTAAACATTATTTATAATGCTGGGAGCAGATTTGGTTGTAGAGTCTAACAGCTGCAGCGAGGAAGGACCTGTGAAAACGCTCCTCTTTGCACCTACGATGCAGCAGAATGAATCACATAAAAAAATGTAAAAAATAAACCATTTTCTTTCTCCAGTGACGGACTAAAAAAACTCAAATTGTACGTGTTAATTTTTGAATGTGTAACTTTACAAATACCACGTCAGACTGCAACACTGGTTACGCAAAGTAAAAAACAGGATGGTAAAATATTTCTTTACTGTTTTCTGAGTATGTGTGTAATTTATGAGTAATTATTAGGCAGACGGCCTCATTAAGGTTTTATAGTTGGGTCATATTTAGTTGGGTTTGCTGTGTGGGTCGAACAGCAGAGCAGAAAGAGCTCTAGTCCTGCATTATAAACCCACAGGTGGGACACATTGTGCCTGGTGTTAGCCGATGTGTGTCCAAACAAAGTCTGCCAAAGTGGAATGTTTTCAAGGTTTGGAGGATAAATGCACCATTTAGGTTTCTGGACACTAGAATGCTAGAATATCAAGCTGACATAGTTTATCTTAAGAAGTACAATAACTCAGTGGCAGGTCTTTATCGACAAAAACCTCCTAATATTTCCCTTTAACTGCAAATAGGTGTATTGCAACATGGAAACAGCTGGTGGAGGGTGGACCGTTATACAGCGCAGAGAAGATGGCAGCGAGGACTTCCAGAGAACATGGAAGGAATACAAGATGGTGAGACGAGCCACTGTTTGGGTTGGGCTCAATTCAGTTCAGTGTATTTCTGTAGCGCCAATTCACAGCAGACTTCTTCTCAACGCACTTAACATGAAAAGTCACTTCAATCAAACTACCAGTGCAATCAGTTTAAAAGTTTTCTATCTAAGGAATCCCAGCTGATTGCATCGGCTCTTTGACTGGCAGCATTCAACATGTAGCGACAGTAGACGGTCGCCTGCATTGTGTCGTTGACTTCACAGCAATCATGTAGTGATAGTGGAAAGGAAAGACTCCCCAGAACCAGCAGAACCAGAATCCGTTTAATCCATTTGGCCGTGGGCACGACACTTCGGGGACGCCAGGATCAGTCCGATTACAAATTAGGGCTGTTCAACACGATGCATCTTCTTGGCCTGTTGTTCACATTATGTGTGGTGTGTTGCGAATACAAACAAGCATTCAGCCTGTTGAATGCAGCGTGTAGCCAATCAGAAAGCGAGGTGACAGGCAGCGATACGCCTTTGAAGAGTCTACTATTGAGCTTGGTTTATGCTTGTAACAAAGCGTTGCTTGTAGGCTCAGTGGAGACCAGTCAGAGCAAAGTTTACAATGACGTTTCCCAGTGAAGAAACAACAATATCCCCTCCATATCTTTGTGTAGCAACTAGAGTGCTGTTCCTGCAGTGTCCACTCCTTTATCCAACAACAGGAGTTTATTGATTTATCTCTGTTAAAACTAGTACACAAATTATTGCCAATGCCTCAGCACCTATATTTATTTTGCTGCTTTGACTTTAGTCACATTTTATGCCATGAGTGTTTGTGAGATTTGCTGATTGAAATCGGTTTGTGTGTGGTCTTGTCACCACTGTGTGGCCGCACAACACCACACACAGTATGACCAAAACTTTATTATCTGGGATTTTTTAAATTTTTATCACAGTTTGTTGGTTTGAAACTCTTGCAACAATTTGCAAATCCTGCCATGTGAACTTTGGCTAATGCTATCCAAATATTGCTCCCCTTTGTGAATCGTAATTTTCAACACTGACTGTAATGAAGAATAAGTACAAACGAGGGATGATGCTAGACTCTCAGGGCCGGCCCAAAGTCTTACGGGGCCTTGAGCAGATTTAGTCTAATCTGGGAGAGGAAGGAGAGCTTAATTGGCAGATCGTAAAATCAATCAGGGATAAGTGGATATTATTTTCTGACATGATCTGAGGCTAAAACACAGAGAAAAGGTTAAACTTGTAGCATTGGATTTTAGCTTTGGTAACACAACAAACAATGAAGATTTAAAAAAAACAAGTAAAAACAGATAAAATAATGTTTCAATGCAAGAAAATATATTTACAAAAGTGTATTTCTTTAAATTTTCATTTAAATAAAATAATTAGCTATGAAGAACACTTGCTAAGTTCTTTAAATATTAACATTTTAAACAATTGAAAAACAAAATCAAATTAAACTTAATAATATTCTGAAATCTTCAATAAACAAATTTTGAATCTGTACTCTGTTCAATTTGAACATTTATGGGACCCCCTGATGTTTTGGGGGCCCAGGATGTAACCTGTACAATCCATAGATCGAGGAGGCCCTCTAGTGGCCGTTAGCTGTAAAAATCCATATATAAACCGCATCGGATTATAGGCCACATGGTTCAAAACACGAGAAAAAAAGTTGCTGGGTTATAGACCGGAAAGTACGATACAGAAACAGTTTTGACTACATCACTTTTAAGTAGGACATTCTGAATAAATTCTATAAACATAACCTAGAAGTCATTTTATTATTAATGAAATTTGTTGCAATACTCTAGCTGGGAATACAAAGGAAACAGACAAAGCTCTGAGTCTGTCCTGACTGTAATAATTTCATGCTGAGCATGCTTGTATTGTTTGATTGCAGGGTTTTGGGAGTTTGTTGGCTGAGCACTGGTTGGGAAACGAGTACATCTATCAGCTGACGAGCCAAAGGCAATATGTGCTTCGGATTGAACTGACGGATTGGGATGGACTTCAGGCTTTCTCACTGTATGATCGCTTCCAGATTGGCAATGAGAAACAAAACTACAGGTAACTTTGCCCTTGAAAGTGCAGAAAATACAATTTTGAGAAATTCGCCAAAACATGTTGGGGAGGACAAACGTAAGCCAAATCAAAAGCTCTCATTATTGTCTAAAAAAAGTCATTATTTTGATTTAAATAAATAGTTTTGTTAATAATTTACTTTTGCATTTATTAATATTTGATAGTTATTTTTAGCCAAACCAAACATTTTGTGGCGCAAAACGTTAGATCCTTTCAGCCATTAATTTATTTTGACATGAACCAACTAATTAAGCAATGGCACAAACCACTGCGACGCTTTCATGGAATCTTTATTTCCTGATTGGTTCAGATTAGTTTATTTTTTATAAATTGGACAATGTCATTTAAATACAGTCTTAAATATAGTCTCACTAGCAGTTGGGTGAGGTAAAAACAACTGCAACAAAAACCATAAGCTGTTTAAAAATAATAAAATAACTGAAGGAGCTGATGATTTTATACTGTGAGTTTTTCACAGTATAAAATCCTAATTTGCAATGATGCAGCAGCATCTTTCAGATATTCCGTGCCACAAAACCAGTTTAAGGTTTAGAACATCAGGGTTGAGGTGCTGACTGGAACTGTAAATTCCCAGAATCTGAATGAAATCTGACATCTATGGGATGGGCTATTAAAAAACAGAGTCGGAAACAACCCTGCTGCTCACAACTGAAGGCACTTGAAAGATTTCCAGCCACTCCAGCAGGGAGTTCAGTGCATACCAAATCATATGTGCAGGAAGCCTGAGCATGAAATGATATCTATTGGCAGTGAGTGTGGATATTTTTTTGCAGCTGCTTGGTAAGACTATTTTAGTTGAAGCTAGTGAGAAGAATGCAGTGTTGTGCCAGGAGCAATGCACTGGAGTCTGGCCCTGCTTGTCCTTCAAATTCTCACCTTGGCCTTTAGCAAATGGTTGATTAGCATGGATCACGCTTACAGTTGTAACGGTTCAAGTGATGGCGTGTGTGGAAGGATGCACCGATGGAGGCTTGAAGATTCTGTGTGGGGGTGCAGTCTTCAGAAGTCCGTCTTCTTCTTCTCAAACCTGCTCAGGACCCCCAAAGTTGGTCATTAATTAACAAAGCAAGGAATGAGCATGGTGCAGATCGTCAGGATTATTATGAATGTAAGTACAGTTTGCTGAAGATGAAAAACGACCTAGGATTTGGAAAGTCTTGTTGGAAATTCCTGACCGAGAGGCTGGCTGCACCTATGCGGATGGAGTGGATTGAATAAAGCTCGGGGTTGATGCCGGATCTGACGGAAGTGATGGGAAAACCAGAACCTGGGGGCGATACTACCGGATTCAGTGATTAAAAAAGAGGATTGTGAGGTGAGGCGTTGGTGGCCAAGCGGAAACGAATATAGTTTGAGATGGGTTCTTAGGGGCTCAGGAATGAGCAAAGACAACAAAGGTAGATGGGGAAGGAAGTGCCTAGTTGATGGGTTTTGTTTTTGCGGAGCGTAAAGATGAGGGTATCCTGATTAAAGATTGAAATATCTGAAAGGTGTGGATGAATGGAAGGATCATATCTGGAAGAAGTAGGGGCAAACTCAGAGCAGCGTAGAAAACCGAAGTAGGCCAACAGGAACAGTGATTTTAATGTTAGACTAAAGGAACAGAGTAGCCGGAATGAATGATGTGGATGCAGCGGCTAAGGAGGTCAGAGATTACAGGAAATCAGTGATTAGGGATAGGTGGTTCTTGCTTCTTGGGACCTTTGAGTAGCATGGAAATGTGACTACGGGACAGAGCTGGACAGGAGTTGCCAGTAGCCAATTTAACAAAGAAATTAATGCCAGAAAGATAAGATTGAATAGTAGAAATGCGGATTCTTGAACTTTGGGAGAATTCATAAATGTATCTGCCTCTCCGGTTTTGGTGGGCGCTTTGGCGGTGCCCCACTATACAACTTCCGCACAGAGCCAAGCCATGTGTTTCTTTTGTGATTTTTAATTACTTTCGTCTCTGCCAGTTTTTATACTTTTACGGGGGTCTGTTGGGGTTGGGACACCGGGTGGGTGGTGGGTGGGCTGGGATGGGGGAACCAGTTTATGATTGTTCTTTATGTCTTATTTTAAGTTTGTTTGTCTTGATGTGCAGCACCTTGAGCTGGCCTGGGCCATGAAAGGCGCTTTATAAATAAAGATAGATTTGATTTGATTTGATAAATGATGAAGTGACAAATAGAAGTTGGGATGAGAGAAGGGAAAGGAAGGTTATACGTTACATGGAAAGTTTTGAAATTCTTCCATCCTGAAAGATGAGATGAAAGAGTTTGAGGAGCGAGAATGTTGAGGGTGGCATTCTGAGACATGATGGAGAGGTGCTGAAGCTGTGGAGTTAATTGTAGATGGGTGCTAAAAAAAACGGTGGAATCGGAGTTGGATGAAGATCTGCATCTGGAGCCAAGGACCTGAATTTCTGGAAAAAGAAAGACGAGCGAGTGAGTCAGCAATTCTATTTAGATGGCGGGGAACCCGAGCAGCACAGAGCAGGAATGGATGTTTGGCTGAAACCAGAGTGAGTCTGCGGATGAACTGCATGATGGGTGGTGAACATGAACTACCTTTGTTCATAATACCGACGACGGCACTGTTGTCTCGAGCCGCAAGCATTCGAACTCGGGAGGCCATGTTGATGCAAACCACCTTCCATTGTAGAAGCCGCCGAAGCCTGCAGAGGGCGCAGCATCTGTATATAGCCGGATGTCCTCTGGATCTTATTAAATAACTTCTTTTTTATTACACCTAGAATAAAAATAAAATGCTTTTTTTATTTTTGTTTTCATTACTAATTATAATTATTATTCTCTGTTTTGTTAAATGTTGTGACTTCTTGATACTTTTAGGCTATTCTTGAAAAGCCATAGTGGGACAGCAGGAAAACAGAGCAGCCTTGTAATCCATGGAGCAAACTTCAGCACCAAGGATATGGACAATGACAATTGTTCATGCAAGTGTGCGCTCATGCTGACAGGTGGTGAGTAGCTGCACTTTAACCACAAGCCCCAATGTATTTCATTAAGATTTAATGGCAACCACAAAATAGTAGATAGTTATAATGTGGTCGCAAAAATGTTAAAAAAACAAACCATGCTTAGGTCTACGTTTCTTCTTTCCTTTCCAATCTTTAGATTTTGTGAGCTATTTTTTACTTTAATTTCTTTTTCAAAAGATTATCTACTGGGTGTAATTTGCAAAGTTACACTGTCAAACATGAACAGCAATAATCTGAGTTATTTATTAGTAACTTAACATTTGGTTAGCAAGCTACATATTGAGCTAGGCTCCAAATTTACTTGGCGATAAGCAGAAGTGGACGACCAAAATAAAAGCTGGGTCTTGCTAACCTCTAAATAAACTTCGGGTGACCCTGACTGTCTTACTCATGTCACCTCCTTATCATCGTATCATACTTTTTCATCCATGTTCAGTAAGGAGCACTGGTTTATGACCAATAAACTATGTCCATCTTGAGTTTTACGACCTTCTGCAGAGTACAGAAGACATTTTTAACCTTTGTTGAAAGGAACTTTGCCAAAGGTTCCTTCCAAAGTACCTTAAAACTGTTGGGTTCACGTTTCTGACTCAAATAAATTTGAAATAAAAGCTTTTATTTTAAACCAAGGTATGATTATTTTTTATGTTTAATGTTTTTTTCTTTTTAAAAACAAAATGTCAAATGCTCTACATGTGTGGTTAGATATTTATGTCAAGTAAATAATCTTTTCATTGTGAAGCAGATTTTTATTTATAAACATGCTAGAAGTACATTTTCTTTCCCTTCCAGGTTGGTGGTTTGATGCCTGTGGCCCATCCAACCTTAACGGGCTGTACTTCACCCAAGGACAACACATAGGGAAACTAAATGGTATCAAGTGGCACTACTTCAAAGGACCCAGTTACTCGCTCCGTGCCTCTGCTATGATGATCCGTCCTCTGGACTTCTCCAAGGGTTGAATTTATCAACTTTACAGATGCGGTGGAAAAAACTGAGGCCGTACTTCATGTTATTTTCTCTATTTTAACTTTAACTGGAAACAAAGGTGGACAGAAATGTTCTAGAATTATCTGCCATTAAGGAAGAATTGTTGCTGATGAGTCGGGGAGAAACTGTAGCGTTTCTAACAGCATATGGATTATAATTATTTTGTTTATTGCAATTTTCTGGACAGCAAAATAAATGTGTCATGAATTTTGTCCAAACAGTATTTACAAGTTATGTTTTGAAAGCCAACATTGTACATACTGTAAGAAGTGTATACAGTTTCCGTTTTGAAGTAGTAGCTTAATATTTACTGTAAATTATATTAGTATTGAATTAGTTTGACGAGTAAAATAAAGTTTGGTTATGGAGCAAAGATCCAAACGTGCCGATTAATAAATTAACCTACTAATTCGGGGAATTTATTGAACAATTATTATGAGAAACATGCGCAAGAGGGGATAGTTTTGTCAAGTCTAATTAAAAATAACAAAATTGTTGGAATTTCTGGAGGTTTTTTTTAAAAATATTTATAAATACAGCTATAGCTGGATATTATGAAAGTGATTATTTTTCAAGAGCGCTGAGATTAATCCAGCCATTTGAAGACTTTAGTTGCTGGTAAAAGTGACAAAACCCAGATGAAACTCTGTCTGTGAAGGATCTTGATCCTCACCATGAAACCACGGAGGAACCAAACCACAACCCAAATCCTGGATAAAGAGGTTCAGTGAACGTATGGAGGTGAATCCGTTTATCAAAGGAGACGCTGTAACAGGACAGAATGCCAGCAGACTGCTACTTTGCTAGAAACAGGAGAGGAGATGTGATTCTTGTTGCACTGATGACAGACAGAGAAACCATCCTCCTCTGAGCACTCCAGACTCCAGGACTGATCACTCCATCCAAACTCGCAGTCTGTATGGTCTCCTCCCCTTCTGATTCCTCTGTAGCTCACAGATCAACGTATTCACACCTGCACAGATACATGAACTCCTCCTTGCCTCTGGACCTCCCAGTAACAGCGACCAGTCAGAGCATCTCTGCACAGCGGCTGAGGACACTTACGACGAAATCTGTCTGAATGATCAGGATCTGCCACCCCCCAAAGCACACGTGTCGCCTTCCTGTTGCTGTCAGACAGCATTAGTTTTTTGTTTTTGTGTCGATGGTGAGTAAAACCAACATGGTGCAGCTTCGGTTACCGAGCACTGAAAACTCTCCTACCACTGCAGGGACGGTTGGGAGATGGTTGCAGACTTACACTTCCTCAGACCTGGACGCATATATTGCTCTCCAGCAGGCTCCACCCTGTAAAGGAGGAGGGGAAGACCATCTTTTTTTATTAGCCATGCAGACATGAAAACCCCATGGCTTTCATACACATTTAACACCTATAAAGAAATACTTTCATATTCAGATAAATCATTAATGAAACACTTTTAACAGCCTATCCTATGGTTCCGTCTATTCATCCAAAAGTTGCAGACCACTCGTTTTTTTGGGGGTTGATCCACATCCCAACATTTCAGTCCGACCGCTCAAACCAGACATTTCTGCTCAATAAGTCCAGAAAGACCACATCAGTTATGTTTGCATGAGCAAAATGTATTTAATCCAATCACAGTTGGGATTAGAATTTGACTGTATACATGGGCCTTGAAAAAAAATCTATTCAATAATTACAAGCATTCACATCTGCTACATGTTTAAGCGGAATAAATCATTTTGACATGCGCAGAACTGTCTAAAATAGGCCATAAACATGGCTACGGGCGTGTAAAATACAGCAGTCCGTTTCTTCCTAGCGTGCTTTTATTTTTTTTCTGGTCACAGTTTTATATCTATAAGCGTTTATTAATATGTACACAATCAAATTATAAACCGAATCCCTTTATTTTTTTGGCCGACGTCTTGCATCTCTACAGAAGACTTAACAGACATGCGCAGGAATGACCCATATTCGGGATGAGGGTTTACATGCATATCGGCATAAGCCACCCCTCTCATTCAGAATTAGATTTTGATCTGATTGAGTCAGAGTAATCTGAATGGTAGCCATCGTCTCACAGCCGAATCTACGAAAGACTATTTGTGTCATGGCTGCTACCAAGTCGCGTGTAGGTAAAGAGAAAAACATCCATGAATAGATACTAGGAAAAAAAACACGGATTATTAGACGTTCGGCAAGAACCATAAAATACAGAGATCTTTGCAGATTAAATATATTTGATCAATGAGCAGTTATTGCTCATGGAGATCCTGTTTGTATTCACACAATATTTGTGTTGTGCGTAAAAAAATAAAAGCCCTCTCTATGAGTATTTAATCACCCAACACCACGGGATTGGGTTAAATAAGCAGGGAATATGTTCTCAGCTCTTCCTCCTGTGTCACTCAGTGGGTGCCTTCAACAAGCTAATTCACCTGAGAGTCTGAAGTCTCCGATGCGAATCTTTGAGTCCAGCCAACAGCAGCCGTCTTCCTATTAACCCGGATTGTTGTACCTCAGATCCAGCTCTTTGAGATATGTGAGGTTGGTGCTCAAAGCCAAGGCAAGAGAGTTGCAGCCTTCATCTTTGACCAAACAGCCTGACAGACTAGAGTGCATAATTCAACAAATGAGGTCAGTGTATAGCACAAAATATTGCTCTGCAGTCTAGGAAGTTTTCAAAGGAGCATCAGCTCCTGTAATTCCTTTGGGTTACTTCTTGCTTTTCATTTGCAGTCGATATGAGTTCACAATGAGCAATTAGGATAATTATTGAGTAATTTCAATCTCTTTTGCATGCAAAATGCTAAATCTGGAGAAAGGGGTGGCGTGTGCTGTTGCTCCTCGGGCTCCGATAGTCTGGCGCCGACACACGGGGAAAGGGAGGGAGGAGTAAGAGAGCAGACGACACGGGGAAAGCTCAAGCTGCCGCGGTTTGTAAAATCATGAGTAGTACCACTTCCAGAAAACGAAGCAGCATTTGGAGGCACTTCAATTACCTTGACAACAATAAAGCAGAATGTTGCTTTTTTCAAAATAAAGCTGTCATATCGAGACGGGTCAACGAACAACCTGCATAGGCACATGAGGACAGTGCATCCGACTGTTCAACTGGAAGAAATGAGGGAGGCTAGCGTGCCCCGCCTCCTCCAACTCAACATGTTTCTTCTGCTGCTGCTACAACAAGTGTATCAGCCGCTTCAGCATCAGGTACTAGACAAAGAACACAGACCGCTATGAGCCAATTTATGACTCCAATGACCCCATAAAAACAAAACAAGACTGATGAAGACTTGGCTATGACGATTGCACAAGATATCCAGCCATTTGCAATGGTGGAGGACAAAGGATTTAAAAGGTTTTCTCACTCATTAAATCCAGAACTGTATAAAAGAGAACAAGCATTGCAAAAAAAGAGTCAATGAAGCCTCTACGGTTTGATAACTACGGACTGCTGGACATCAAGGGCCACCACATCTTTCATATCTGTTACATGCCACTTTATAGAGGATTTTAAATTGGTGTCTTGCCTTTTAGATTGTTTCGAATTTACTGACAGGCACACCTCAGACGACTTGGCTGAAGCACTTCTAAAAGTTGCAAATGAGTGGGAAATGAATGACAAAGTTGTGCGCTGTGTCACTGACAATGCAGCAAACATCACAAAAGCAGACATAAAAGCCATAAAAAAATTTTATTTAGTTTTGTCATGTGCATGTGGCCATCCATGGTAAATTTACCAAAGAATAGTGTCACTTTTTTTTTGCTAGTTTGCTGCGTTAATGCATATTTTTTCCAAAGGATAAAAATGTCACTTTATTTTTTATTTTTGAGTTCAGACACTTGTGCTGTGGTTTTGCACATTCAGTTATTTTGTTTCTTCATTTCTGTTTTGTTTTAGGGTTTATCTAGTTCATCCCTTTTGTTAAACATTTTAGGAAGTCATTTATTGTATTTATATTATCTATTGTGTGAGTTTCAATAGAAAATACAATAATAATTAGTTTTATGCTTGATTGTGATTATACTTTATGTAGGTAGTAATAGAATGGTTCATTCAACTATATACTTAATTAAAAACATAAAACGAGAATGATCCAATTCACCAAAAAGAGCCAAACATCCCATCACTATTATCTACCTTGCAACACATCACCTCAGTGCCCATATAGATCAGAGGATAATACTGTCCATGCAGGTAATCATGACTTTTCTAAAAATTAACTTGTGATTTTCATTCATTGGAAATACAAACATACTTGAAATACAGTAAAGTACTCTTTTTTTTCCACTTGGGGAAGCTGGGGGTCGGGAGGTTCAAACCCGTGCTTTTAGTTTGGAAGTCAATACTTCCGCTTATCTGCAAGTAAATTTGCATATTAGCTAAATATTTAGCTCTGAGCTTAATATTTATTTAACTTTCAAGCTAAACGGACTAGTTAAATGAACAACTATTTATCATTTTATGATGGGTTAAATAATCCAAATTACTGCTGTTAACTTTTGGCTGTGTAACTTTACAAAGAGCCCCCTTATATCACTGATTTCCTACAAATTCTGCAGAGTTGCTACAGAAAGAGACATCCGCATTAAATCTGGTATACGGAGCATGTTTTAAATGTGGTCATTTTGCATCGCTCTATCAGAACCAGTTGGATTATCCGGATGTTCAAGAAGCACCGGAGATCCAAATGTTTAGATTAAATTTCATGTTGCGTGGAAAAGGAAATTTTTAGATGCATGTTGTTTCCTGCCTGCGTCGTTCAGAGCAGCTGTGTTCACCAGCGTCTGCAGGAGCTCCACGACTCGGCATAGAGAAGTCATTTTAAATCACTCTCAGCCGGCAGACAACAGGAAGCAGTAATGTGTGCTTATAGAGGAGGGCGGTGAAGCGGATCCTGCAGAGATGATTGGATCAGTGGGTGCTTCATGCATTAATGTGCCCACTATTTCTAAGGAACAAAATGATTCATCAGCCTGCAATATTTATTCATGCTTTGTAAATATTCAGAGAGATTTGTTTGTGCGAATTAAAAGAATATCAGCAACACTGATGAAAAATGTTCTACAGATATGTTAGTAAATGGAGGCTCACCTTGAGAGAATTATTCGTACAGAGTCTGAAAACATGTTTAAGATTATTTTTCGTAAATTATGTCAGAATAATAAATATGTACCTCATAATCCCTTGGATGTTCCCTCTGGATCAGGAATGAAAAGTTTCCTGGTGTCTTGGATGGAGCAGCAGTCATGATCTCTGTATGATGTGTTGATTATTAACTCGTCAAGGTGAGGCTGGGTTACGGTCTGCTACTGCTGCCTTTGTAGCTTTAAGGTCCAGCAGAGCCTGCACTCATCACCAGACTGTCTGGGTGGACATGAAAGCGAAGGAATGATGATTTCTACCAGCCACTGGTCACTGAATGAGCCACGAGCTCCTCGCTGGACCAAAATACTCTAGAGTTCAGAAACTTGGTCCAAACTGGGTGGACTGGAAGATATTCCCCAACAAATCAGAACGCTGATGGAGGAGATTGTTAGAATAAAGAAAGAACTCTTACATCAGTGCTTTTGTTCTTTTTGTCTCTCTTCTCTGTCTTCTCAGAACCCCAGACGCTTGTGGCAGATGTCCGCTTGTACTGATCCAGGTTCTGGTTCTGGTTCTGCCGGAGGTTTCTTCCTGTTAAAGGGGAGTTTTTCCTCTCCACTGTCGCTTCATGCTTGCTCGGTATGAGGGATTGCTGTGGTTGGAGTCTGCATCAATGTAGAATAATTTTAATTGATTGGAATGTTTTTATTATTGTATTAAAATGAATTTTATTGTAAAATGCCTTCAGATTACATCTGAATCGTCGCTTTATAAATGAACTGAATTAAAGAAACATTGGCGCTTTGGGAGGAATATTCACCAACATTCAGTCATTATTAGTCTCTGTTTAACAGATTGATATGTTACCTTTTGTGATTTAACTATTAGAGGTGAATTAATAAAACTCTTTTAATGCATTATGTCTCAATCCAGATTAATAGATGTACAATATTTGAATTATTTTTTTTTATTTCAAAAAAAGCCTTTTATTTTTGTTAAAGAGATTGTTTGTTTACGTCTCAGATATTTATTACATTGATGGACAGATTAAATGAAGACTGTTTTATAACATTCATTGTTGCAAAAAGTATTTATTAGTTAAATTACAGAAAAAAGCAGCAACACGAACAATTAGAAGGAAAACAAGAATTTATCGTAAAACCTAAATAATTTATTTTGGGAAGGTTTATATTTGGGTGATGCCGTATAGGGCTGGGCATGAAGAATCGAGCATCGATGGGAATCCATCCATCCATCCATCCATCTTCTTAACCGCTTATCCAATTCAGGGTCACGGGGCAGCTGGAGCCTATCCCAGCAATTATCAGGCGTTAGGCAGGGTCGATGGGAATCGTGACTCATTTTTTTTGGATTCTCCCAAAAATCGTTCAATTATTTAAATTCTGGTTTCTAGTTTTCGAGACCCAGTCAGCCGAGCAGAAGAAGATTCTGCCGAATGCCAACGAAGGAGAATCCACCAAACATGTGAGCGTTACTAAGTCATCATGGAACGTTTGTGGAGGCGTTCTAAGATGTTAGCAAACAAAGAAATAACCGACCACGCTGTGTTTGACGAACCACGACTGCCTGCCTCCATTAGCTCCTCCTCCCGGATCCGACCATCAGCCTAGCACCGCCCTGCAGTCCAAATCCGGTCAGTAAAACAGTAAAACATTTCTGATGTCAACACTGAGGCAGTCAAACTCAAATGCAGATATCAAACTATGAAGCACGTGTATTGGTTTCATAGACAAACGGCCTAAGATTGCTAAGCTAACGTTAGCCAGCCAGCTGACAGTCCTCCACCATGTGCTCCGCCTTCTCCATTCATCATCAAAGCCGAGGGAAAGGCAGCAACTAGAGGAGTTCCACTGAAAGGTTTCTGATTTCATAATGCACCTGCAGCTAATCCAGTCTTGGTAGTTTAAGTTGTTTCTTATTATTTGTTCAATATTCTGCACCAGGTAATTTGCCCGTTAGTGGGAGCAAATGCTGCCTTGTTTGAGTTCCTGTAGCTTCAGAGATTCAGGATGTTTGGAAAAAATAAAGCTCTCCTGTAAAAATGTTGCTCCTGTGAAAGTAAAACAAAATTCTTTCTTTTAACTTTATTGGAATTAAATGATCATAAATCTGACAAAAAAAACAGGCATTCACTGGAGCTAGAGAACGTCAGCTCCATACAAAAAGATAACACATCCTCTCTCTAAAGATCGATGAATCTTTTGGAATGGTCCTGCAGCTGCAGCTGCTGGAGACTGAGCAGAACACAGTCCGACACGCTAATCACTCCATCCTGTCCATCTATCAGGGCATTACCTGCAGCTGGCAATAAAATAACACGACTAAATATCTGTTGATGAATCAGTGGGAGAATGGTCTTTGCCATCAGTCAGGTTCACAGCCATCAGATCATTTTACCGATCTCAGACTCGTGACCTTTTTGGGTCACGCTGACGTTAGTGGAGGGCGCCGCCTCCATCCTGCCGCGCATCTCTCTTGGTTCCTTCAGTGGACACTCGCTGGGCGCCCGGCACCAGAACACCTGCTTGTAGGAGTTCCTGAAGTTCTCGGACAGGAAGGCGTAGATGATGGGGTTGACGGAGGAGTTGCTGTAGGCCAGGCAGTGAGCAACCATCCTGAAGACAAAGGAGGCCTGGTTCAGGGGGAAGGAGCCGAACTCCACCCACAGGTGGACGATGTGGTGAGGCAGCCAGGACAGGCAGAAGACCACCACCACCACCAGGACGGTCTGAGCGGTCTGTGGAAGGACGAGCACAGAGGGGCTGAAGGTGCAGAAACTCACCAGGTTTTTACCAAAGGAAGACTTTTAAAATGCAGCTTCTGAAGGAGATTTTTTTTTTTTTGCATATGAATGAAAACATTCTCTACAGATTTTAAGCTTTATTGTGGGGTACCACAGGGAGCAGTGTCGGGACCCGGCATCAGGACTGGGCAGAATAAAGTGGTGAGTTTAGAGCAATTCAGTGAATTTATAAAAGACACAGAATAGAATAGAATAGAATAGGGTTCCACAGAGGAAATTCAGCTGTAACAGCAGCAAAATGAGAACAGAACAGAATTTAAGAGTCAAAAAAAAAAAATACATCGTGGATATAGTTACAAAAACCTGAGTACTATGCAGTTATTAAAGATTAAATTACATAATGGCATACCCAGGTTTTAAAGTTGAGTATGGAACAATTTCATAGAAAGCTATGGTTAAAAACAACTGCACTGGGAGTTTAGAGAGGTACAGAATTGCAGAAAGCACATTTCATTAAAAATATATTTTAACTAAAATATAATCAAATGTAAATTTTGACGGGCAGGACAATGCTTCCATCTACCAGCCAGTAGTGGCAGCGGGTTGCCAGATACAGTCTCTATGATTCAGTGAAATGGTTGGCAGAGCTGGGCTGGTACTGGAAAGAATGGTGGAGTCAGCAAGTCCAGCAGCTGCTTCAGAGCCCCAGAGATTTTGTTATCCGTCTCAGGAGAGGAGTGACCGCAGAAGAACAGAAACTAGAGTAGTTTTAGGTGAAGCCTACACTAGATGGACCCACATAAAACATTTCTATGCCATCAAACACACACAGAAATTGAGACTTTCCTCCTGGATCGGTAAGCTAACTCACTAACTAACTTGGCTAACGTTAGCTGTTAGCTAAACTCCTCTAAAATACATTCCTCACTGGACACAGTTCCATATTAAAAGACATTGTTTAACTTGAATTGCTGCTCATCAAAACTAATCAAAGAGCAGAACTGTACGTTATGAGTTTGTACAAACTGTTATCGAAAAGCATTTAAAAATCATCCAATCAATCTTTTACTGCTTATTAAGTCCAGTAATCTACTGGTGTTGGTTAACTGGGCTTTATTAAGTCCAGTCATCTACTGGTGTTGGTTAACTGGGCTTTATAAATCCAGTCATCTACTGGTGTTGGTTCACTGGGCTTTATAAATCCAGTCATCTACTGGTGTTGGTTAACTGGGCTTTATTAAGTCCAGTCATCTACTGGTGTTGGTTCAATGGGCTTTATTAATTCCAGTCATCTACTGGTGTTGGTTAACTGGGCTTTATTAATTCCAGTCATCTACTGGTGTTGGTTAACTGGGCTTTATTAAGTCCAGTCATCTACTGGTGTTGGTTAACTGGGCTTTATTAAGTCCAGTCATCTACTGGTGTTGGTTCACTGGGCTTTATTAATTCCAGTCATCTACTGGTGTTGGTTAACTGGGCTTTATTAATTCCAGTCATCTACTGGTGTTGGTTCACTGGGCTTTATTAATTCCAGTCATCTACTGGTGTTGGTTAACTGGGCTTTATAAATCCAGTCATCTACTGGTGCTGGTTCACTGGGCTTTATTAATTCCAGTCATCTACTGGTGTTGGTTCACTGGGCTTTATAAATCCAGTCATCTACTGGTGTTGGTTCACTGGGCTTTATAAATCCAGTCATCTACTGGTGTTGGTTCACTGGGCTTTATTAAGTCCAGTCATCTACTGGTGGTTAACTGGGCTTTATAAATCCAGTCATCTACTGGTGTTGGTTAACTGGGCTTTATAAATCCAGTCATCTACTGGTGTTGGTTAACTGGGCTTTATTAAATCCAGTCATCTACTGGTGTTGGTTCACTGGGCTTTATAAATCCAGTCATCTACTGGTGTTGGTTAACTGGGCTTTATAAATCCAGTCATCTACTGGTGATGGTTAACTGGGCTTTATAAATCCAGTCATCTACTGGTGTTGGTTAACTGGGCTTTATTAAATCCAGTCATCTACTGGTGTTGGTTCACTGGGCTTTATAAATCCAGTCATCTACTGGTGTTGGTTCACTGGGCTTTATTAAGTCCAGTCATCTACTGGTGTTGGTTCACTGGGCTTTATAAATCCAGTCATCTACTGGTGTTGGTTAACTGGGCTTTATTAAATCCAGTCATCTACTGGTGTTGGTTCACTGGGCTTTATAAATCCAGTCATCTACTGGTGTTGGTTAACTGGGCTTTATTAAGTCCAGTCATCTACTGGTGTTGGTTCACTGGGCTTTATAAATCACAACTGTTGGTTACTGGGCTTATAAATCAGTCATCTCTGGTGTTGGTTCACTGGGCTTTATAAATCCAGTCATCTATGGTGTTGGTTAACTGGGCTTTATAAATCCAGTCATCTACTGGTGTTGGTTAACTGGGCTTTATAAATCCAGTCATCTACTGGTGTTGGTTAACTGGGCTTTATAAATCCAGTCATCTACTGGTGTTGGTTCACTGGGCTTTATTAAGTCCAGTCATCTACTGGTGTTGGTTAACTGGGCTTATAAATCCAGTAATCTACTGGTGATGGTTAACTGGGCTTTATAAATCCAGTAATCTACTGGTGCTGGTTAACTGGGCTTTATAAATCCAGTCATCTACTGGTGTTGGTTAACTGGGCTTTATTAAGTCCAGTCATCTACTGGTGTTGGTTCACTGGGCTTTATAAATCCAGTCATCTACTGGTGTTGGTTAACTGGGCTTTATTAAATCCAGTATCAACGGTGTTGGTTCACTGGGCTTTATAAATCCAGTCATCTACTGGTGTTGGTTCACTGGGCTTTATAAATCCAGTCATCTACTGGTGTTGGTTAACTGGGCTTTATAAATCCAGTCATCTACTGGTGTTGGTTAACTGGGCTTTATTAAATCCAGTCATCTACTGGTGTTGGTTAACTGGGCTTTATAAATCCAGTCATCTACTGGTGTTGGTTCACTGGGCTTTATAAATCCAGTCATCTACTGGTGTTGGTTAACTGGGCTTTATAAATCCAGTCATCTACTGGTGTTGGTTAACTGGGCTTTATAAATCCAGTCATCTACTGGTGTTGGTTAACTGGGCTTTATAAATCCAGTCATCTACTGGTGTTGGTTAACTGGGCTTTATTAAATCCAGTCATCTACTGGTGTTGGTTAACTGGGCTTTATAAATCCAGTCATCTACTGGTGTTGGTTAACTGGGCTTTATTAAATCCAGTCATCTACTGGTGTTGGTTAACTGGGCTTTATAAATCCAGTCATCTACTGGTGTTGGTTAACTGGGCTTTATAAATCCAGTCATCTACTGGTGTTGGTTAACTGGGCTTTATAAATCCAGTCATCTACTGGTGTTGGTTAACTGGGCTTTATAAATCCAGTCATCTACTGGTGTTGGTTAACTGGGCTTTATAAATCCAGTCATCTACTGGTGCTGGTTAACTGGGCTTTATAAATCCAGTCATCTACTGGTGTTGGTTAACTGGGCTTTATTAAATCCAGTCATCTACTGGTGTTGGTTCACTGGGCTTTATAAATCCAGTCATCTACTGGTGTTGGTTAACTGGGCTTTATAAATCCAGTCATCTACTGGTGTTGGTTAACTGGGCTTTATTAAATCCAGTCATCTACTGGTGTTGGTTCACTGGGCTTTATAAATCCAGTCATCTACTGGTGCTGGTTAACTGGGCTTTATTAAATCCAGTCATCTACTGGTGTTGGTTCACTGGGCTTTATTAATTCCAGTCATCTACTGGTGTTGGTTCACTGGGCTTTATTAATTCCAGTCATCTACTGGTGTTGGTTCACTGGGCTTTATAAATCCAGTCATCTACTGGTGATGGTTCACTGGGCTTTATAAATCCAGTCATCTACTGG